>OX103947.1:91867587-91893546 GCA_944470405.2 Schistosoma mattheei | reverse complement strand
TATGCATCATCAATCGAAAGTAAAATGCGTGAAGGCAGAAGAATAAGTAGAACAAATGGAGGAGAACGAGAACAAACAATGATTGGTGTGGAAACAAAAAAAACAATGAAGTCTGAGACCATTGATTGACATTTGCAAAAGAAACAGTCAAGTTACACAGATTGACCCAAACAAGTCCTGAATTTATGAACAAACACTTAACGTGAGATTCTGTCTTACGAAATGAGTATTGATAAACGGAGATTATAGATGTTAAACGCAATTGTTTTCAAACTTAATATTATGTAGGTTCGAGCTTTTATGAAGCACTTGAAATTCCTAAATTTCTTTACTAACTTTTGATTTTAGGGTTATATGAAAGCAATCAATGTTTACGTAACGAGATATATTGTGATGATTGTAGTTTGCACACTTTTGTTTGCATTATTACAAATTGTGGGTTTTATGTTCACAAATTGTTTGTGTAATGCCGTTTTAACAAATCCCGTAATCTTTTACCCAATTGTTGAGTGCAAAAACATGTTCCTTCTTTCATCTTTTATTTTATATTTTGGTTTTTCATGATAACGAAAATTAAAAATACAACTTTTCTCTGAGTTTAAGGCTCATGGTGTAAATAAAAATATATACAGTTTTAAACAACTGCACATGTTTTTATGCTTGAGTTGTTTTTAATGTTCGATCTTTATAGTTTTATTCTCAGATTTTTGTATTCAGATTATTTTATTTATCCCCCCCTATTATAATATCCAATTATCGTGTTGTCACAATGCGTATAACTGATTAATTGTACAATTTCAAACGACCAACTATCTATTTCACCGTTTTACACACATTTCTCAAAAGAATATATATCAAACTATTCAGACCCTATTTCATTTAGTTTTGTTGTCATGTGTATCACATGAACAAAAGATTTGCTTGGTTAATTTTAAAAATGGTCAATAGTTACTATCAAATAGGTAAATTCAAGGTGTTAGTTATGTGTCAAACGTGATTCTGTATTCAACGTTAACTGGTGGTCTGAGATATATTTCCAAAAGAAAAATTATAAATGAATCTGTGGCACTGATAACTGCAACTACACATAATGCATTGAATAATGCGCAAATCACTATTATCATTGTTATGGCAAAAATTAATACCACTGTTACCAGCGAAACTCCGCCTGTAGCTCTTCTAGAGTTACTGCCGGTCCCAAGCCCGGGTAAAGGAGAAGGGTTGGGCATGGAGTCAGCGACCCCATCCTGCAGAAAATTAACTCGCTAAAAAATGATAACCAGAAAGAATAATTCAAACCATTTAAATTCTGGCCTGGGAGTTAGAAGGTCTGTAGAACAATGGTCTACTATGATATTAGCACTGCTCTAATAATAGACCCAATCCTAAAATTGTAGATTTGTCATGATATAACTGCCTAATCTATAAGATCTTACGTGGAAGTCACATCATCGTCTACACCAACTCACTGTATCGTAACAACAACCAATACATGATGAAGAACAAGCTTAGGCTAGAGAAAGAACAATATATTTAATATGAATAAAAGATATAAGATAATATTCAGCAGGGACCACGCCTGCATGGCTGAGCCATGCCATTCGATCAACTCCAATTCATTCAATACATTCTTCCCGCCATCTCCATCGTTAGGTATTTCCCCGCGTTAAATATTGGATAACTATCTTCCGAGTTGTCTGGTGTTCAGCTTTGAGGATTGTGTGGTTATGGTTCAATGCCACTGCAGGTCTTCATTTAGAAGAAATATGACGCCTCACGGTAAAAGCCGAGTTCCTTCGAATGTTACGAGGCCGATGCCCCTTCTAACAACCAGAACAACAATTTTTCTAGGTACATGGAAGGTCAGGACAATGTGAGAGACCGGGATGACCAGTCGAATAGCAACTAAGATGAAGAGATACGACTTGGCAGCACTGGGAATCAGCTAAACCCATTGAACCCAAGCTGGACAACAAAGGGTACATACGGGAGAGATGCCGCTATACACCGGTCACGAAGAGGAAAATGCTCCACATACTCTGAGAGTTGCTCTACTGCTGTAGGATGGGAACCTCACGGGTCCAGAATCATCAATGCATCATTCAAAAAAAGAAGGAGGGGATCACAATGAATATTATCCAATGTTATGCATCCACCAATGATAGCAACGGCGACGTTAAAGATCAATTCTGAGAACGGCTGCAGTCAATCATAGAGAAGTGTCCAAGAAACAACCTCACCATTCTGATGATAGATCTAAACGCTAAAGTCGGAATGGACAACACCCGATATGAAGATATCATGAGACAACATGGATTGACTGGGAGAGAGAAACGAAGATGGGGCAAGATTTGCGAATCTGTGTGCATTCAACAAATTGTTCATTGGCGGCACAATATTTCCACACAAACGTATACACAATGCTACATGGATCTCACCGGACCATACCACAGAGAACCAGATAAATCATATCTGCAACAATAAAAAGTTCCGAAGGACAATGGAAGATGTGAGAACCAAGAGAGGAGTTGACATAGCTTCAGATCACCACCTAGTTGTGGCCAATTTAAAACTGAAACCAATAAGCACGGGAAAACTGGACAAATAGCACTACAGAGGTTGAATATAGCCTTCCTTTGAGAAACTGACAAACTCAATGAATCCAAGATAGCTATCAACAACAGGTTTCAAGCCCTACACGATCTACTGAAAGAAGAAGAAACTACTATGGATAACACCTGGAAAGGTATCAAGTAAGCATTAATTTCAACGTGTCAGGATGTTCTGGGCCTAAGAAAGCATCATCATAAGGAATGGATCTCTATAGAAACACTGGACAAGATCAAAGAAAGGAAGAACAAGAAGACAGCAATTAACAGCAGCCGAGCACGAACTGATAAAGTCCAAGCACGAGCTAAATACATAGAAACAAACAAGCAAGTAAAGAAGAGCATTAGAGCCGACAAGAAGAAATACGTGGAAGAACTAGCAACAACGCTGAAAAAAGCTGGAAAGAAGTATATGTGAAACAGCTTTGGGATACAACGAAGAAACTAACAGAGAAATACAGTAAACCAGAGAGACCGGTCAAGGACGAAGAAGGCAGGCCAATCACTGAAATTCAACAAAAGCGGAACAGATGGGTAGAGTAATTAGAGGAACTCCGGGATAGACCGACTCCAAAGAATCCACGGGACATTGAGGCAGCACACACAGATCTTCCTATAGATGTCAATCCACCAACGACGGAAAACTCAGGATGGCCTTCGGACAAATCAAGAACGGGAAAGCAGCAAGATCTGACAACATACCAGCTGCAACACTGAAGTCAGACATTGACGAAAGTACAAACATGCTTTACCTTCTAGTCGAAAAGATTTCTGAGGAGGAACAAGTACCGATGGACTGGGAAGAAGGACACCTCATCAAGATTTCAAAGAAAGGAGATCTGAGCAAATGCGAAAACTACAGAGGCATTACACTACTGTCAATACCAGGGCAAGTCTCTAACAGAGTGTTTCTGAACCAGATAAAAGACAGTCTTCAGTCTTCAGTAATAAGGATAGTAGGTTGGTGAACCTGTATTAATCCTGACACATTGCTTTCCAGTGAAGGTCCAGCTTCTCCTTGAAAGTATTCACTGATAGGGCTGATACCACTTGTTCGGGTAAGGCGTTCTAATGATTGACTACTCGATGAGAAAAACGGGACCCCACTTTAAGTTTATTGGATCTTGGTTTATGAACCTTCTTGCTATTAGTGCTGGAGGGAGCAAAACGATAAGACATATTAACACCCAAATCATAATTAAAGATACGAAATGCTAGTATGAGGTCACCTCGCGTTCTACGATACGACAAGGGGAAAAGATTTAGGCGTTTTAAACGCTCATCGTAAGGGTGTCTAGAAAGACCCTTCACTAATTTTGTTCCCACACGCTGGACACGCTCAAGAGAGTTACTATCCTATACCAGACACGGGCTAGGTGCTTGGATACAGTACTCTAAATGTGGTCTAACATATATGGGATATAAAATTCGAAACGTTTCCTCGTCAAAAGATTCGAACGCTCGGCGAAGTGACCATAACGCACGAAAACCCTTGACAGCGGCTGCTTTGCAATGCGTCGTTGTTTTTAAATCATGAATTAATACTACTCTTATGTCTTTATGCTCTTGAACGCATGGAAGAGGTTTACCCTTAATAGTGTAACGGTAACTATTACCGTGACCGACGTGCATTAGTACACTCTTCCTAGCATTAATTTCTAAGCCCCACTCTCGAGCCCATCTAACTAAATCGTCTAAATCAGCTTGAAGATCAACATGATCAGCCGCACTTTTTATTGTTCTCCAGATTTTTACATCATCCGCAAACAATAATGTCGACGACCTAAGTAACAGTGGTAACTCATTAACGTAGAGAAGGAAGAGCAGAAGGCCTAAGATGGTGCCTTGGGGTACACCACTTTTGACCGGCTTCCAATCCGATAGCGTCCTATTGACCAACACTCATTGTCTGCGGTCACACAGGAAGTTTCCAACCCACTCCTGTACAGTATCTATTATCCCGAAGCTCGTGAGATTCTGCACAAGACCTAAGCGTGAAACCTTGTCAAATGCTTTACTAAAATCTATGAATATCACATCGACAGTCAGACGTTTATCTAGGGCTGCTGTCCAATGCTCTCTTGCAATAAGTAAGTTAGTCAAGCATGAACGCTTGTCACGAAATCCGTGTTGCTCGAAAGCTAAAAGATCGTGTGAACATATGTGGCTTAGCAACCTAACCTGAATTATCTTTTCGAGTAACTTAACGACAGCACTAGTTAAAGTGACAGGCCGGTAGTTAGATACGATCAGTCTCTGACCGTCCTTAAATATAGGACTGATTATAGCGTCTTTCCAACCCTTAGGGAGTTGAGCGAGTGAAAGGGACATGTTGAAAGGTGTCACGAGCGGTCTTGAAATAATGTCCGCAAGAGGTGACAGCAACCGTGGATGTAACCCGTCAGGGCCCGGTATCTTACCAGGTTTGAGGTTAGTTATCAATGGAAGGACAGTTTCCTCAGTCACCTGTATAGATTCAGTGGTTGGTATCTCGGTGTGAGTGCGACAAGTATTTGTCACAACAAACGTAGAGTAGACTAGTTTGAAAAAGTCTCAGCTTTTGCCCGACCTGGTTCAGCTAGTAATTCTGAGTTTTCGTGTAACAGTAACGGGGTAATACCATCACTACGTTTCGTCCGCCGTTTAACATAAGAAAACAATCGTTTCGGACAAGTACAGCTATCATATACCAACTGTCGTTCGTAAGTGGTACGGGATTTAGCTATAGTTTTCATACAAATATTCCAGAATTTCGGTACTCATCTGGAGCTGTAAGCTCTATCCAGTTGATATGCGGTGCGTTGAAGTCCCCAATGATGAGAAAAAATTCTGCCATACTCCAAGAACAGATGTGTCTTAAGATAAAGTCGTCAGCAAGACAACACGGGCCCCCCTGAATGCCCTGGTACGGCCGAGAGTGGGGAGAGTCCGCTCTCCCTCTCGAAATACTCTCACACGGCCACGCGTATACAGCCTCTGCCAGGGAAGTCCTACTCATTGCCTTCTCGTGGCGGGGGTGTTGTCTACGAAAATGAGAGGACGAAAAGCGAATGTCCGGCGCTTTAACCGGATTCCAAATCAATGGTGCACATGGGCTCCAGTATCCTGCGGGAACGAATGGCGTATGAACCAATCGTTGGTCACCGGCTACCATGGGACTGCATCTCCTTACGATGCTCCACTGCCTTGTGGGTTAGACCTTTAGGTCAAAGGCTCGGGGAGTGGCCCCCTAAGATAACCACCTGCTTCGGTTTGGGCACCCGGGCAGTATCACAGCCCACACACAAATTGATGAACTCTTTATGCCTACGGAAATTACCTTTCTTGCTTTGAAAAACAAACAATTGATTCAGATTATTATCATTACAATTATTGTCATTATTAATACTGTTATTATTATTACTAGTATTATTGTCATTATTGTTATTATTATCATTATTATTATTATTTTCCACATTACTCACCCTCTTTTATACTTATACAGCGGCTCGTCTTTGGCGGAAATCCGACTGTATCTATACGTTCTCGAGTCACTGTCCGGTTGAAAATTGTATGTTACCACCGAATACGAGGACTGAAGCAGATTTTCTGAAACCACGTGCACCATTCAAACTGGCTGCCTTCAACGTTCGCACATTTATGCAGGTCGGACAACAGATAGGGCTGGCTATGTCTTTGGAAAGTCTTAATATCGACGTGTGTTGTCTATCCGAGACCCGTATTCAAGACTCTGGCGAAGTACTACAAATTCGATCTCCATCTGTCGCTTCGAAAAGCTTGTTTTACGTGCGCTTATCCGGGGACCCTGTGGCATCTTCGTCTGGTCTTGCTGGCGTTGGTGTCGCACTAAGCGCTAGAGCTGAGGCAGCACTAGTCGATTGGATCCCCATTAACAGTCGGTTATGTGCTGTTAGATTAGAAAGTTCCATCAAAGTGAGAAGAAATCGGCGTGAGAAACGATGTCTTTTCGTCATCTCCGCCTATGCCCCGACAGATTGCAGCCCGGATGCAATCAAGGATGAGTTTTACCACCAGTTATCAGTTCTTCTCCAGAAAGTGCGTTCGACAGATATTGTAGTACTAGCCGGAGACTTGAATGCTCAGGTCGGGCGTCTAGGCACAGAAGAGAGTCGTTTAGGTGGCCGATGGGGACTCGTTGGTCGCAGGTCAGATAACGGGGACCGTCTACTGCAACTTTGCACAGACCACAACCTGTTTCTGGCTAGCACTAACTTTCGGCACAGTCATCGCCGATGTGCCACCTGGCGTCCTCCCTCTGCATCTCAAGCCTGGACTCAGATTGATCACATCGCGATCAGCTACCGCTGGCGTGGTTGTGTAAAAGACTGCCGCTCCTTTTGGAGTACCTATCTGGACTCTGACCATGCCTTGGTCTGCGCCAATCTTACCTTACTTTTCAGTGGACAACGAAGTGAACGCCATCAACGGATTGATGTTAGCAAGCTGGTTGCAACTTCTGTTGCAAGTAAGTATCGAACCGAGCTAGCCTCTAGGCTAGCTACCACTCCACCGAAAAGTATAGATGAGCATTGGTTGCAATTGCATGACGCCATGAAAATGGCGGGAACAGTCAGTTGTGGGTTTGCGAAACGTCCCGCCTTTAAGCACTGGGTTTCTTCTGGTTCCTTACAACTCATTGAAGCCCGTCGGTCTACTCCGGGTGACCGTGAGTTTGACCATAAACGAAGGATGTTACGTAAGGAGATTGGGCAAAGCTTGCGTAAGGACCGAGAAGCCTGGTGGTCGATGCGTGCTAATGAGCTGGAAGCAGCAGCTGCATCTGGTAACTACCGGAAGCTCTTCCAGCTCATCCGAGCCACTGGCAGCAAGAAGTCTGGTGTGAGTGAAACAATCTGCGAGGATGATGGGATGCCAATCACTAACATCCATCGACGTCTTGGACGATGGGCAGAATTTTTCGAAGGGCAGTTCAACTGGCCTGCTGCTCCGGCAACATCGGTCAGACTGTCCTGCCCTCCATGGCCGGTGACGACTGATCCACCAAATGAGGAGGAAGTCCGCAAGGAACTCCAACTCTTGAAGCGTTACAAATCACCTGGCCCAGATGACTTACCTCCGGCTCTTTTTAAAGATGGTGGTGACTTTTTGACTAAGGAATTGACGACGTTGTTTACAAAGGTTTGGGAACTAGAGTGTGTACCAACGTCATGGAATGAGTCGATAGTTGTCCCTATCTTTAAAAAGGGTTCACGTCGTTCTTGTAACAACTATCGGGGGATAAGTTTACTTCCGATTGCGTCCAAGCTATTGGCTTCCGTCATTCTTCGTAGGTTGTTCAAAACCCGAGAAAGATTGACTCGCGAGGAGCAGGCTGGGTTTCGTTCTGGTCGAGGATGTATTGATCATATCTTCACCCTCCGCCAAATGTTAGAACACCGCCATACTTTTCAAAGGCCAACAATCGTAGTGTTTCTTGACATCAGGGCTGCCTTCGATTCGTTGGACAGGACTGTTCTCTGGGATTGTCTATTGAAGAAGGGTGTGCCTGAGAAGTTTATTAACATCCTGAAAGCCCTGTATAAAAACACCTCAGGCAGAGTGAGGGCATACAACCACCTCTCTCCATTGTTCCATTCGAGCAGTGGGGTTAGGCAGGGTTGCCCAATCTCACCATTCCTCTTCAACTTTGCCATCGATGACATTCTGGAAACAGCTCTGATGAATGTAAGTAATGGTGGTGTGGATCTGTTGCCTGGAGAAAGACTTCTCGACCTTGAGTATGCGGACGATATTGTCTTACTGTGCGATAATGCCCAAGGCATGCAATCCGCACTTAATCAGTTGGCAATCAGTGTCCGTAGGTATGGTATGTGCTTTGCACCTTCGAAGTGCAAAGTACTTCTACAAGACTGGCAGGATTCTAATCCTGTACTCACCCTGGACGGTGAGCAGATAGACGTAGTTGAGAAGTTCGTGTATCTGGGTAGCTGCATAAGTGCTGGTGGGGGTGTGAGTGATGAGATCAATGCACGAATAGTGAAAGCCAGAGCGGCTTATGCCAATCTGGGCCACCTTTGGCGCCTTCGTGATGTTAGTCTGGCTGTAAAAGGTCGGATCTACAACGCGTCGGTGAGAGCAGTTTTGCTCTATGCTTGTGAAACCTGGCCTCTCCGAGTTGAGGACGTTAGACGACTCTCTGTGTTCGATCATCGCTGTCTCCGAAGGATTGCTGACATTCAGTGGCAACACCATGTCAGTAATGCAGAGGTTCGGCATCGTGTGTTCGGGCACAGAGATGATAACTCAATTGGTGTCACCATCTTGAAACACCGACTTCGGTGGCTTGGACATGTTCTCCGAATGTCGTCCCAGAGAATTCCACGTCGTGCATTATTTGCCGACTCTGGGACTGGTTGGAAGAGGCGGAGAGGTGGTCAGTGCATGACATGGTGTCGTGGCATGAAAGAAAGCTGCAAAGGACTGGCTTGTGTTGGTCCTTCACGACTCCCTGGTTGGGGTCCGAGAGATGGTGCTACACAGTGGCTAGAGACGTTATCAGATATGGCTCAGAATAGAAGCCAGTGGCGATCCTGCTGTAACCTTCTTTTACTTTCTTTCTAAAAAGTGGTTGTGTCTCCTTTACCTGAAAGATTTCTTCTGATTGTACCTTTTCGTTCCGTCGTTACTACCACACTACCTTACTCCAATCTCTTCGTCATTGTTCTCTTTTTCTTTTGCGTTCCCTAGTTTTTTTTTCTTTCTATTTCTCTTCGAATTTTCATTGTTTTGTGTGGCGCATATATATTGGCGCTCTCTTGTACCAATATTTATGTGTTCAAATAAAATAAAATAAATAAATAAGACAACACGGACTACGGTATATTCCCCCTATAGTCACTAACCCATTTCTAGATTTAAACTTACAACATGCAACCTCACATGTACCACTAGCATGTGCCTCCAATATGATTGATTGTATACGAAAGTGATCACCAACGTATAATATTTTACCTCCCCCTCTGAGACTTGAAACTCTATCACTTCTAATACAGATATAGCCTGCAATGGACGGAGAACAGTCTATATCTACGGTGAACCAAGTTTCTGTAACAACGACTATATCGGGACATAATTCTTCCACCATCAGACTTAGCTCGGACGTTTTATTTCTAAGACTACGAGCGTTCGTGTAGCACACACTTAAGGTGTTTTGGCAATCAATCGTTCTACCCATACAGGCTTCGGAAGCATTGGCTTCCAAGACCCGACTACCCGAAAACCCTTAATGGTAAGGTTATTTTCGCCATTTAATTTGCGAGTCCTCAACTCCGTAAGAGCATTCTTCCACTTGATTCGATCCTCAAGCGGCCAATCTGGTCGAATACGGATGTTTGAGGTACGAGTTTTTTTGTCCGCTTTTCAATAATATGTCTCTTTCTTCAAAACTCCCGAGAACCAGCTTCAGAATTCTTCTTGGTTGGGTCTCGTCTCCAACCCATTTACCGAGTCGTATTACATTCGTGATATGTACCCCTGGAACCTCTTCAGGTAGTACATTTCTTACCAGAGATTCCACCAACTGCAGATCATGTGCACTTCTCTTAGCAGGGTCGTTATCTTTCGACCCCTCTAGATTCCAAATAATTAAACTAGGAAGGGGTTTAGATTCTCTTGAAACTGTGTTCACAGCTTTCAATCATGACGTTAGATCCTGTATTTTAATTACTGGTATCTTACGATTGGTTTTTATTGTAACAGAGTCCTGGGAGTCGAACGAGTGACTCACAACAATGTTAGACGAAGCTTTAATTTGGAGCTTTGACAGATTGGTCTGAGAGTCCACCAAGGACTTATCAAGTAAACAGTCATTAGTTTTAGCTGTCTTCCCTACTCTTTTGCGTTTTCGCGTAAGCCATTTTCCATCAGTCGACACATCTACATTACAACAACTCGGAACAGTAATTGTCTTATCTGGATCACTTGTCGCAGCTGTAGCAATATGGCCACCAACGTCTAATGAGAGGTCACTCACTGATCGTTTCGGGGAAGAACGTTTAACTGCGGGTTGCACAGGCAGATGTCTAGCTTGCGCCGTGACAGCACTTACGACACTAACGCAATCTTCGCCATCAGTACCAATGTTACCAGTACGGCCCACATCAACCTTCTTATTAGCCAACATCAGGAGGCTAATTGCTTCCTGGATGAGTAATGTTTTGCTCGAGCAACAAAAACTACAAAGCCAATGAGAGTTGGGCTTTGAGCGCCTTTTATATGCAGTGGGGCTTAAGCGGGTGCACATCTTATGGAACCACTTATTACACTCATCACATTGCATCCCTTCCTCCACGGGGAATAAGCAATATGGTTGTCCACATTTATGAGCAGAGCTGGCCATCTTGAAAATCAACTAGAACGGTGACAAAAACAGGATATGTAAAAGAATTGTCAAACCTTAATCAAATAAATCAAGCAAAAGTCGACCAAGTATGCTTCGATGCAATAAATACAGAAAAGCAAAATCGAAACACTCAATACAATATCACTTTAACTGGAGTAGATGCAATTAAAGTGTAAACAGTAGTTTTGATGCGTGACTGACGATTAAAACAGTTAATTAACTCAACGAGAAACAATACCACTGTTCTTTTAAATAGAGCGCGGGAGAAGGATAATCCAGTAGACACTCAATTTCGAGATCAACAAGCTGGATTCCGTAAGGATCGATTGTGCACAGACCAAATTGCGACACTACGGATCATCGTCCAACAATCAGTTGAGTGGAACGCGTCACTGTACATCAACTTCATTGAACATGAAAGGGCATTTGACAATATAGATAGAAGGACGTTATGGAAACTTCTTCTACACTACGGAATCCCTAAAAAGATTGTCAACATTATCTGGAACTCATAAGATGGATAACTGTGTAAGGTTGTGCATGAAGAACAGCTGACGGGCACTTTCCGAGTAAGGACTGGAGTAACAAAAGGCTGTCTACTCTACCCCTTCCTCTTTCTTCTGATGGTCGACTGGATTATGAAGACCTCGACATCTGAGGGAAAACATAGCATGGAATAGACAGCTCAGAACCTATGAGACGACTTGGACTTCACAGATGACCTAGCCCTCCTATCGCATACACACGAACAAATGCAGATGAAGACAACTCGTGTTGCAGCAGTCTCTGCATCAATAGGCCTCAACATACACAAAGGGAAAACCAAGGTCCTCAAATTCAAAGCGGAGAACAGCAATCCAATAACTCTTGATGGCGAAACTCTGGAAGATGTAGAGTCCTTCACATACGTAGGAAGCATCATCGATGAACAAGGAGGTTCAGATGCAGACGTAAACGCGAGGGTCGGCGAAGCAAGGGCCCTATTCTTACAATTGAAGAACATATGGAACTCATAACAACTTTCAATCAATATCAAAGTTAGAATATTCAATATGAACGTCAATGCAGTTCTACTGTACGAAGCTTAAACTCGGAGAACTACAACAACCACCATCAAGAAAGTGCAAATATTTATAAATGGTCGTCTACGCAAGATACTCATCACCCATCTGCCGGATATCACCAGCAACAGCCTTTTGTGGACGAGATCAATTCAGCTTCCAGGTAAAGAGGAAATTAGGAAAACATGATGGAAATGGATGTGACATACATTACATAAATCATCAAACTGCATCACGAGGCAAGTCCTAACTTAGAATCCTGAAGGGAAGCGGAGAAGAGGAAGACCAAAGAACACATTACGTCGGAAAATAGAGGCAGATATGAAAAGGATGAGTAAGAACTGGAAAAAGCTGGGAAGGATTGTTCAGGACAGGGTTGTATGGAGAATCATGGTGAGCGGCCTCTGCTCCTTCACGAGGAGTAACAGGCGTAAGTAAGTAAGTAGCAGCCAACGATGAATTTGATTTTCTTAACTCCTGTAACCGTGTACATACTTATTGGCTTACTTCTATGTTACACCTGAGAATGCAATTTAATAAAAGCGAGGTCACGTTGAGTTCATGAACGTTTTTAAGATCCTACGACATTATGACACATTACCAGTGTACTTGAGCTTATGATACATAAAAATGTATATCAGTAAAAAACGTAATCCGAATAAAACAAAAAATAAACCGTAGGACGGTCTGGTTTTATTTATATACATTTCCTTTATGTACGCAAGGTGTATTATACATCATTCCTAACTCAAGAGTCATCCATGGTCTAAAACAAACTTGTGTTGATAGAAATAAAAAACAAATGATGTTTTCAGCTTTCAATCATTTTCGATCACCCTTTGAGTGAAAACAAAACATTTATAATACATAAAATAGATTTAGAAAAGTTTTCAGTTATTCGGTTATATAAAAACTTCCACTTATTACAATTCCCTTAATTTAACATGATGAATAAATTCATTATCTGGTTATTTTAATCCGTGAATTTGCAGTTTATCGAGAAATTATTCCTTGTTACCAAAAAAGGGTTCATTATTTGATACCGATTCAAACATACACGACATGGCTTAACTCATAATGTAATAAGGGGTCAACTAATTAGCATTTTAAATCCACCTGAAGATTTTTTAAGATAACTCTCTGGGTAAACGCGAAGGACTGGAGTGAGGTTGCCAACCTCTTCTCTTAGAAGAGAATCTAACTAAAAAAGCTAACCAGACAAGCCATTTAAATCATATAAACTCTTCCCTGGAACTTCGAGAGCTATGACGCTCATGGTAAAAACCGAGATTCTTTGTGAGTTACGAGGCTGATGGCCCTTCTGATAACCAGGGAATTATGGAATGTCTAGACAACGTGCAAGACTGAGAGAGCAATTCAAAAATAATGCTGGTACGGCTCACGGGAACTACAACGGAGCCTCTAGAGGCCCTAAATGCTCCGAAGTGTTTCCATTCAATCGGAACGTGATGGAGCTTTCTAGAATATCAACGTGGCACGCTACTACTGGACAGTAGCATAACTTGCCTATTCGAGGATTGGCTGAATTATAATATTGATATAACAACAGCTAAAATCTATAAATGCCCATGATTTTCTGTACATTTTGATTCTAACCCAACAAACACTTTCCCACCTTTCTTCTGGTTTAGCGACTGTAAGGTTCCATACGTTTGAGTGCTGTAGTTGTTTAACGTTTTCTACGCTAATCAAGTAGTGAATATAACACTGGCGACGGGGTATAACAGTAACAGTGCCATTTACTATTTTTTATTTATTTATTTGAACACAAATATTGGTACAAGAGAGAGCCAATATATATGCGCCACACAAAACAATGAGAATCCAAAGAGAAAAAAAAGAGGACAATAACGAAAAGATTGGTTTAAGGTAGTGTAGTAATAATAATAGTAATAATGGGGGTACGGAAAGATGCAATCAGAAGAAATCTTTCCGTTGAGAGAGAAACAACCACTTTTTATGAAGAAAGTAAAAGAAGGTTACATCATGATCGCCACTGGCTTCTATTCTGAGCCACATCTGATAACGTCTCTAGCCACTGTGTTGCACCATCTCTCGGACCCCAAACAAGGGGTCGTGAAGGATCAACACAAGCCAGCCATTTGCAGCAGCTTTCTTTCATACCACGACACCATGTCATACACTGACCACCTCTCCGCTTCTTCCAACCAGTCCCAGCGTCTGCAAATAATGCACGACGTGGAATTCTCTGGGACGACATTCGTAGAATATGTCAAAGCCACCGAAGTCGGTGTTTCAAGATGGTAACACCAATTGAATTATCATCTCTGTGCCCGAACACACGATGCCGAACCTCTACATTACTAACATGATGTTGCGACTGGATGTCAGCAATCCTTCGGAGACAACGATGATCGAACACAGAGAGTCGTCTAACGTCCTCAACTCGGAGAGGCCAGGTTTCACAAGCATAGAGCAAAACTGCTCTCACCGACGCGTTGTAGAATCGACCTTTTACAGCCAGACTAACATCACGAAGGCGCCAAAGGTGGCCCAGATTGGCATAAGCCGCTCTGGCTTTCACTATTCGTGCATTGATCTCATCACTCACACCCCCACCAGCACTTATGCAGCTATCCTGATACACAAACTTCTCGACTACGTCTATCTGCTCACCATCCAGGGTGAGTACAGGATTGGAATCCTGCCAGTCTTGTAGAAGTACTTTGCACTTCGAAGGTGCAAAGCACATACCATACCTACGGACACTGATTGCCAACTGATCAAGTGCCTTGGGCATTATCGCACAGTAAGACAATATCGTCCGCATACTGAAGGTCGAGAAGTCTTTCTCCAGGCAACAGATCTACACCACCATTACTTACATCCATCAGAGCTGTTTCCAGAATGTCATCGATGACCGATGTTGCCAGAGCAGCAGGCCAGTTGAACTGCCCTTCAAAAAATTCTGCCCATCGTCCAAGACGTCGATGGATGTTAGTGATTGGCATCCCATCATCCTCGCAGATTGTTTCACTCACACCTGACTTCTTGCTGCCAGTGGCTCGGATGAGCTGGAAGAGCTTCCGGTAGTTACCAGATGCAGCTGCTGCTCCCAGATCATTAGCACGCTCCAACCACCAGGCTTCTCAGTCCTTACGCAAGCTTTGCTCAATTTCATTACGTAACATCCTTCGTTTGTGGTCAAACTCACGGTCACCCGGAGTAGACCGACGGGCTTCAATGAGTTGTAAGGAACCAGAAGAAACCCAGTGCTTAAAGGCGGGACGTTTCGCAAACCCACAACTGACTGTTCCCGCCATTTTCATAGCGTCATGCAATTGCAACCAATGCTCATCTATACTTTTCGGTGGAGTGGTAGCTAGCCGAGAAACTCGCTCGGTTCGATACTTACTTGCAACAGGAGTTGCAACCAGCTTGCTAACATCAATCCGTTGGTTGCGGCCACTTCGTTGTCCACTGAAAAGTAAGGTAAGATTGGCGCAGACCAAGGCATGGTCAGAGTCCAGATAGGTACTCCAAAAGGAGCGGCAGTCTTTTACACAACCACGCCAGCGGTAGCTGATCGCGATGTGATCAATCTGAGTCCAGGCTTGAGATGCAGAGGGAGGACGCCAGGTGGCACATCAGCGATGACTGTGCCGAAAGTTAGTACTAACCAGAAACAGGTTGTGGTCTGTGCACAGTTGCAGTACACGGTCTCCGTTATCTGACCTGCGACCAACGAGTCTCCATCGGCCACCTAAACGATTCTCTTCTGTGCCTAGACGCCCGACCTGAGCATTCAAGTCTCGGGCTAGTACTACAATATCTGTCGAACGCACTTTCTGGAGAAGAACTGATAACTGGTGGTAAAACTCATCCTTGATTGCATCCGGGCTGCAATCTGTCGGGGCATAGGCGGAGATGACGAACAGACATCGTTTCTCACACCGACTTCTCCTCACTTTGATGGAACTCTCTAATCTAACAGCACATAACCGAATGTCAATTGGGATTCAATCGATTAGCACATAACCGACAGTTAATGGGGATCCAATCGACTAGTGCTGCCTCAGCTCTAGCGCTTAGTGCTACACAAACACCAGCAAGACCAGACGAAGATGCCACAGGGTCTCCGGATAAGCGCACGTAAAACAAGCTTTTTGAAGCGACAGATGGAGAGTGAATTTGTAGTACTTCACCAGTCTTGAATACGGGTCTAGGATAGACAGCAGACATCAATATTAGGACTTTCCAAATACATAGCCAGCCCTATCTGTTGTCCAACCGGCATAAGCGTTCGAACGTTGAAGGTAGACAGTTTGAATGGTGCACGTGGTTTCAGAAAAACTGCTTCAGTATTCGTATTCGGTGTTAGCATATAGCTTTCGACCAGGCAGTGACTCGAGAACGTTTAGGTACAGTCGAATTTCCACCAAAGACGAGCCGCTGTATAAGTATAAAAGAGGGTGAATAATGTGGTAAATAATAATTATAATAATAATAATAATAATAATAATAATAATAGCAATAATAATCATCTGAATCATTTGATTGTTAGTTGAAGCATGTAAAGTAGTTTCCATAGTTATAGGCAGTTCATCATATTTGTATGTGGGTTGTGATACTACCCGGATGCCCAGACCGAAGCAGGTGGTTATCTTAGGTGCCACACCCCGAGCCTTTGACCTGAAGGTTTAACCCACAAGGCAGTGGAGCATCGTAAGGAGATGCAATCCCATGGTAGCCGGTGACCAACGATTGGTTTATACGCCATTTGTTCCCGCAGGATACTGGAGCCCATGTGCACCATTGATTTGGAATTCGGTTAAAGCGCCGGACATTCGCTTTTCGTCCTATCGTTTTCGTAAACAACACCCCAGCCACGAGAAGGCAATGAGTAGAACTTCTCTGGCAGGTGCTGTATACGTGTGGCCGTGTGAGAGTATTTCGAGAGGGCGAGAGGACTCTCCCCACTCTCGGCCATACCAGGGCATTTGGGGGCCATTTACTCTTAAACAAGCAAAATCTTTGTTTGAAGATTTGGGAAAATGGTATGCACAGTTCCAAGTGCGTAACCTGGAGATGCTAACGCAAAAAATGAATATTAGTCACGAAGGACTTACTGATGATTCATGAAATTCACATATCGATTCCATCAGCAGTGTGTTATCTAAGACAAAAGCAGTTGCATAACTCCGCCGCATTTTTCTCAGGCAACATCTGCAAGAACATTTAGATGAACAGACTAGCCAACTGAAGACATTTATTTAACATCTACTTAACAGCCTTTACTTTGATAGGAATAGGTATATCACATCAGCAATTATCGTACTTCGAAAATGTTCTACGTAGTTACAATTTTCAAGGTGCACCATTTATATCAGGATTTAAAGATTATTCCCATCATGACGTAATTTGCAGCATGGTAACAATGGTTGTGACTTCATATCATATTTGTGTTGCAATGACCCAGTAAATTTCTCGCAGAGGGTCAAGCAAAGGTCAAGCCAAAGGTCATGTAACACTAAGAAGCGCTTCCTCCAATCAGCGTTCATCTGAAGTTTTAGCCAGAAATGTCAAAGGGGCGAAATGTCACATGTAGTGGTTCTGATTGGTTGGTTGCTACACTGCTACTATGTTTAGCAGCGTTCCAGAATCTTCTAGCAGCCCAAGGACGTTTAAGCACATTATAAAAACCCTATATTTTCTGTAATACAACGAATCTTGGAGTAAAGTATTTCTCTCACGCTTTGAGTCTTCTCTCTGGTGTTCAAGTCGCTGTGTAGTTCTAGCGTGTGGGTCATCGGAATAGCTTAGGAAACAAATATAGCGTTCAATCGACAAGACATATCAATTAGATCGCATCATTCGTCGTTGCGTTACAGAAGTCTTATTAATAGTCCTAAAAGAACAATAAAAGAAAGACATATCCGTTCAATTAGTTATTCATCCTTGCCCCGAAACAATATAAATAAATTTGTCCTACAATTATAATAAGATCAATATAAATATTCTAAAATATCTTTTTGAAACAATGGTGGATAATCAACAAAGTAATAAAAAATGAAGGTAGATTGAGCAATTTTAATATTCAAAGATAATATTTAGTAGATGAATGAACTGGAATATGGAGTTACAGAATCGACAGCTGGATGTATCTGCATCCCAGTTTTTGTGTTTGCATAGAGACATGAAACCAATCACTATCGTTTCAAATGGAGCCCCTTCGAGATTCACTGATACCAACAGATACTGAATTGTTATTAGTCCTCTTTCTTCCAATTACTCAATGCTAATTTATAATCGATATGTCATTGTATAATTATTACGTAACGTATCCACTCGACGAATATTATTTCATCGTTGTAAATAACTTAGACATTAGTGTAGAGCCACGATGAAAAACCATTTGAAAAAAATTCCTTCGCTCGATTCGTTCCTTCTTTATTTATAAATATCAAACTGGGAATTGTCACTAT
The DNA here is from genome assembly GCA_944470405.2 of Schistosoma mattheei. Lineage (NCBI taxonomy): Eukaryota > Metazoa > Platyhelminthes > Trematoda > Strigeidida > Schistosomatidae > Schistosoma > Schistosoma mattheei. The sequence goes on along the minus strand of OX103947.1, from coordinate 91,875,026 downwards.
AATTAATATTTAAAGGAGAAAATATCCGGCAGGCTTATTCGGATCTAAATAAAGCAAGAACAAATATTGGTGCAGAATAGTATGAATTCATATTATTTCGTCTGCAACAATCACCATCACGCCATTAAGCTACTCGATCTATTTAATAAAGCACACGAGGACATAGAGTTTACTATGGAACAAGAAGCTGAAGACAAATTCCATTTCCTTGATGTTGGGATCCGACGAACATCTGATGGTAAATTACATAGACATATTCACCATAAAAATACCTGGAGTGGTCTTTATCTCAATTACCACAGTTTCTGCCCAATGAGTTACAAAAAGGGTATTGTACGAGCCCTTTTTAACCGCGCTCAAAAAATCTGTTCAAAAGAATACCTTGATGATGAAATTAATCTGATTACTTATGTTCTACGCGATAATGAATACCCATTGAAATTTATCCAGAAATATGCAAAAAGCAATCCTCATACAAAATACGATGGAGTAGAAAGAAAAACCTGTTTTTACACTTACGTTTCAAAGGTGATGAAATCGCTGGAATAATCAATCACAGAATAAACTCAGCGTTGAAAGTCACCTACCCAGCAGCAAAACTTATGACAGTATGCCAAACGAACTGCTTACTTCAACAAACCAAAATCGACAAGTCCTCTTTTCTTAGTAGCTCCAACTGCATCTACCAATTTACATGTACTTGCCAAAGCACATACATTGGAAGAACTGAGAGAAGAGTGCATGTCCGCATTTCTGAGGATGTTCCAAAAAACTTGAGGCTGCGTGGGACCAGGGCTTTCAACAGTGCAATAGCTCGACATCTACTTGACACCGGGCACACCATCGACATTCCTCATGCTTTCAAAGTTATCAATAGACAAAGAAGTACGACCACCCTCCGTTTCGCTGAAGCTATTATGATCAAAAAACTTAAACCTGACTTATGCATTCAAAAAGACACTTTAATTAACTTATCACTACCCTGGTAACCCTTTATTATTATTATTATTATTATTATTATTTTTTATTTATTTTAAAATATTTATATTCCTCCCCTATTACATAATTCTTAAACCACGTTATTATTTACGCATTTCCACCACCTGATCCTCCTAAATTATCTTAACTTTTCAAATTCTATTTAATTATTATTACGTAACCTATTTTATGATTATTCAATTCCATTATTACACCACCCAACCCGAATTAATTCCTTTTGACCTCTGACCTGTTCTAGCATATATTTTTTTTTTTTTTTTTTACCCAGTTATTTACACTCATCTATGTCATTTGTTTTCACTCTATCTCAATGTGAAAATTCTATCACATTTTTTGGTCTGTAAGCAGCTGACGAGAAACCTCGAAATAATATGAATTCATACTATTCTGCACCAATATTTGTTCTTGCTTTATTTAAATTCATAAAGGGAACCAATTGCATGAAATTATTCGGATCTAACAATCAATACCAATAATGATGTAAAACATTATTCTTATCATGAGATTTCTATTGAAGCTCAATTGGTTTCAATATATAATACTAAATCTTTATTAAATCAGCCATAAAGCAGATAACTACTCCTCACAGCACCGTCATGACCAACATTTTTTCCTTTGAAAATTTTTATTGGTTTTTTAGCACGCCATTTATTTACATCTTTATAAAGTGATCAACATTATTTGCTAGCAGGGAGTATAAATATTTAGTTTTTTCAGTTTAATGGGTGAAAGAAATTCTTTATCCTTATCATTAGCTGAATTAACATTGAGTTAAAACTATTTTTCAACCCAACTCATGTTTATGCGCTGATAATTTTATCTAGATTTTTAAACTACTAACAAACTTATAGTAATAAGAAACGAAGTTTATCAGAATTATGTGATATATTTGCGCAATACATTTCGAACAATCTGATTACACATATACTTGAACCTGTCTAGTTGACCTTTTCATTTTCATATATAAATGTTCTTAACAAGTATATGTGCTATCAGTTTGTTCGAAATGTATTGCGCAAATACATCACATAATTATGATAAACTTCGTCTTCTCATTGCATTATCGAAATTTATCCAAGGGACTAATTGTTTTAAACTTACATTAGACGTTCGCAGAATCAAACAGTAAAAGCTGGATTCAGGTGTGAAAGGACAATTTGTTGAGATCGGTCATTTCAATACTTTTCGGCAACTTTAATACAGTGACTTCATGGTTCTGAATAACAATGTCATGATTAGAAACAACTATTCCCTTTTCAGAAATTTCGACAATTTAATGAGAGGGCTTATTTGACCTGATCAATATGGAAGATATATAGAAACGGATTTTTAGGTCCCAGTTTGTAAACGATAAATATTTCATTCAGGGATTAAATGGGACACTTCATTGAGTTAAAAATGTGCCACTCAATGAGTTTTTAACTTGTCAGTAAACGTTTTTGTGTCATTCTTTTATCAGTGACATTTCCCAAACGGTTGAAAGGAATTCAAATGCATTTGGGTTCCGGTTTGAAACGTCAATGATTTTTGTTTGAAATTCATTCTTGTACAACATTAATTAATGAAGTAAATGATAACTTCGGCGACCATATAAATATACTTTCAGACACTTCTCCTTAAAAATAGAAAATATTGAGTATCTACCAAAAGAGTATCTTATAATGCTGATTAGTCCACCTATTAAGTAGCTGAACTACATCCAATATTATATTTCGTGTGTCTAGAGACGACACTATTCCCATATAAACATGGTTCATTATTTTTGGCAAAAGATTATTATTGATTTTCCTAATGAAAGGGGGAGAAATTTTAAACTGGGCTCGATGATAATTTGTAGACGGAATGTGATCCTCTTTCAGAACTATCTTATTATCACTAAAAATGTAATAGTACTACAGAAAACGATACAAAACATATCCAAAAAACATTTTAGCGAAGGGAAACTAAATTATATTTTAATTTGCAATGATGTATTATACTAAATAATAAATGGATGGATTACAACATATAACTCAAGAATTGCTGGATTTCATAATATAATGGGGGAACTGACAAAATGTTTATTAGAAGTTTGATATTAATAACATTTTCGTCAACACAAAAGTAATGTTATGAGTATGCAAAAATGAAGAGAGGACAGATGATTTGAGGGAAAACATCGGCAAAAGAGAGAATGTAATAATCTGATTTTAACACATTTATTTTATCAGACTTTTAAAGCCATGGAGGGGGGGGGGCAAGTAACTTGATATAGATCTACAGCATCACTTTATTGGTCATCAAAACATTTCTACCTTCTTATTTTTGCAAAACTTCAAAATCTTCTTCAGAATACCGACACTGTTTTAATATTCTAATTCAGATTAGAATTTCACCGATACTCTTATATTAGGTTAACTAACTAATTATATGCCAAATGGTTCGATTCCTTCGTTTATTGATCACTTTATCCGACTAAACTTTTAATTATTCTGATTATCAATCGTAATTAATTTTACAAACCTTTTCGATTTTCTGGTAATAGTATTATCTAACACACAACCATTCGATTGCGATTGGTTTCATTATAATTGACATAATACATATCTGTGTAAAGCTATGCTGAGAAAAATAATCAAATTAAAATATTTCTTCATTATTTTTATCTACTTCTAACTATCAAAACGAGAATATTTTATGTACTACAAATTATAAACCCATATACGATGCCTAAATAAATCGAAGATGGTTTGTTTCTTAAAGTTCGTGAATAGTTTTCTGAGAAAAAAGTTCTCAAAACCGAAATAATCAAATGGTGAATTATAATACTAATAATAATAATAATTTTATATTCTGAAAAATAATAATTACAGAATTCACGCCAGTTTACAGGCATGATCAATTTGATATAAATAATAACATTAGACGTGCAGAACAAACATGTGATAAAAGAAAGTTTTAAGTATACTAGTTCAGTAGTTGTTTAAGTAGTACATATATTACAGCGATCCAATGCATCAGCCGGGAATTTTTAATATTTCTTAAATGGACAGCCTGTTGATTTATGAACGGTGTAATTAAGGTCAATTCGTGTGCCAGATCGAAATAATGATAATTATCTACAACTAGAGAAATTAAAACGAAAACAGAGAGCACGGAACAACAAAGCAGTAATTACCAAAATATATCAATCAGGTCTACCTAAATGCGTGTGTCATGTGACACAGTGATATACTGTTTATGTTATTCAAATTAGTTAAAGTTGCTAGGGGCGGTGTTAACATATTGACAGCAAGTGGGTGGTTTTACTAAGGGAATTCACTAATAAAGATGGCTAAACATTTAAGGTTCCTAAAATATCACTTGTGGAATGAGATACACTTAAAGGCGCTAGACCATTCAATGCATTTTCAGAGGAGCAGTATGCATCGATGCAGCGAACAAATAATGGGAGTGATTTTATCGTGCGGATAGATTGTGGTAGGTTATTCCAGAGTCTAGAAAATTTACAGGTGAAGTAATTCATATAAAGAGATGATTTAGAATGAGTTTGTTTCACTAGTGCCAAGGAATTACGGATGTCATAATGAGAGGTTTCTGCATATTGAATCGCGTGATCGGATGTAAACGATAGTTTATGAAGTAGTTTGAAGAAAAAGATAAGATTTAGTTTGAGTCTCCTCCTCCATAAAGGGTCTAGCCCAAGTTTATTACATCTAGAATTATAAGTTAAGGTACAATCAGCTCCAAGAATACGAAGTGTAAATCGTCTCTGTACTGATTCCAGCCTTAATTTATCCTTTATGAGCGCACTGCTAAGAATAAACGTGCAATATTCTAGAAGAGGTCGAGCACAAACTTTGTACATTAGAATACGTGACTCAGTGTTGTAAAGATTTCGAGTTATGTAACCTATTAGACGTTGAGACTTAGAGGTCTGTTTTAATATATGTTCTGTAAACGACAAGTCTTGGGAATATCTAAGTCCTAAGTCTACTACTGTATGTAACCTAGATAACACTTCTCCATTTATGGTAATGTCTAGGTTGAGTGATGTATCGCCGAAGCATATCCATCCACATTTAGCCGTATTAAGCTCCAGTTGCCATTTTAAGCACCACTGTGCTACCTTGTTAAGCTCCATGCTGATGCAATTTTGCATATTTTTCAGGTCATGTGGAGAAAATGAATATACTACTTTAAGATCATCTGCATATAGAAGGGGCTTACCGACACAAAAACTTTCACAAATATCATTGATAAACACTAAAAAGAGCAAAGGACCTAAGACACTACCTTGTATTACACCACTTCTAACAGGGACAGCGTTAGACAATGAAGAGTTAATTTTAACTATTTGATGTCGATTGCTGAGAAAGGAATCAAGCCAAGCAAGCAAAGGATTTTGAACCCCATAAGATGCGAGCTTACCTATAAGAAGTTGGTGGCTTTAGAAATGTCCAGATATAGCACTAAGACTAGATATCCTTGGCTACGTAGAGAATAGACTAAATTAAAGAAGTCAAAATGACATGTCATGCAAGAACGATTTTTAAGAAATCCATGTTGAGTATCATTGATAAATTTTCCAGCAAGTAAATAGTTGGAAAGTTCATCACTTATAATTTTTTCCATAATCCTAGAAATAACTGGAGTAATATTTATTGGCCGGTAATTGTTCATGTCAGTCTTATCTCCAGATTTGTAACGTGGTATGATGTACGCGGTTTTCCAACAGTAAGGGTAAGAACCGGTTTCCATAGAGAGAGTAAACAGCTTTAGAAGAAGAAGTGGAATATCTGAACCACCATATTTGTAGAGAAATTATGTAACGTGATCGAAATTCATGAATACAACAAAACGCATGACAACCAAAAGGAACTGATATTTGTGAAGTCGGTATGGCTTACTCATAGTCTGTTACGTTCGGTGTTTTTATTGAACATGAAAATTACTAATTCTTGCCACTGCATATACCTACTTCAGAAAAAATTCTATTTACCAATACCTACTACTTGACAGTGATGAAACTGACATCAGTTCGTATTCGAAATTCGCTCATTGAGGAAACATATTGTGTTTCACTTTTTGACCAAACGAAAATTTATTAACGAATGTGAATGTATTGCAAAGTTCACGTAAATAAATGTAAAAGTAAATTGCATAAGGACTGATGATTGAATAGATCTGAAAACTTTTTGTGTCACACACAGTTGAAATCCACAACAACAACAATTTAAAAAAACACATTAATTGATTGAAGAAGAAGTAAAGAAAAGTCAGATAAGAAAGTTTTCTTCACGGAAATATCATTCACTAAAGCTATTTAATCGTATTTGTAGTGATTAAACAAAAAGAAATCAGTCCACTGAAAAGATGAAGAACAACAACAATAGTAATAGTGATAAACACAATGAAATAAATGTGTACAATAATTAAAAGTAAACATATGTATAATAAGTGTGGAGAAACCGCCTTCAAAATAACTAACAATAAGATTATAATCTAATGTTTTAACATGTGGTTCAAAACGATATCTAGTCACTTTATAAGCCATTCAGACTAAGTAGTTCAATATCAATCTACGGTATCAGTTTGTTGATTAACTTGTAGTAAGTTATACATTGTAAATTATGAACCACATGTTAAAATATTAGATTATAATCTTATTGTTAGTTATTTTGAAGGCGTTTTCTCCACACTTATTCTACATATGTTTACTTATAAATATTGTCCACATTTATTTAATTGTGTTTATCACTCTATCACTATTGTTGTTGTTTTTCATCTTTTCAGTGGACTGATTTGTTTTTAATGGTTGGATTCATGAGTCGATTTAAGCTAGACCACCCTTAAATCGACTCATGAATCTAACAATCAGATTATTATAATTTCCTCAAAGCCTCATCCTGACAATGATTTATTTTTGTTTAATCACCATAAATACGATTATATAAGTTTGGTAAATGATATTTCCGTGAAGAAAACTTTCTTATCTGACTTTTCTTCACTTCCTCAATCAAACAATTTGTTTGTTTTCATAATTGTTGTTTTTATTTTCAACCACTAGTGTAATTGATTGGTTATACTTTGTAAATTCGTAACAGTAGACCATATCGTCAATTTGAACGTGAGTATTTTTCCCTTGAAAACCATGTAAGATACTTCAAGCTCGAAAATTAGACAACGTAACCATCTAATTGCGCCTATGAAGTAATTCGTTCCACACAAGCACTTGGAATAGTAAGTAAACTCTATGGAGGTTAACGAAGTGCACTTTTGTTAATACGTGTAAGAAACCTAGTGTGTAGAATGGATGTGCCAACTGACTATAGTATACTCGTGTTCTGCACACTTGTTGTTCCCCCACTTTTCTGAATAAGTCATTTTTAAACTACAGTTTAAAAAACAAAACTTTTATAAAACTGTCAAATTTAACTTGGCTTAGTTCATGTGCCTAC
>OX103947.1:91855087-91862587 GCA_944470405.2 Schistosoma mattheei | reverse complement strand
GTGATTCTTTTCAGTTCTAGTCAATAAAGACGCATTTCTAAAGAGATATTTTGCGATTCTGATCCACAAATGAACATATACCCGGGACAATTGACTGAAAACTATGGTCTACATTACTAAGAACTTACGCAGTGAAACAAGACTTATCTCACTATAACAAAAAAATCGTTTTTTTTTGAGATACTGAAATATAAACAAATACTCATCTCGTTTTACCTCTACATCTGTTTCCCAGTTTAAGTGTGTGTTTTGAATCACACGTCAAAACAACAGAAAGGTGAGTTATCGTTCATCTAACCCCAAAAGGTCAACATGATATTAACATTAAAATTTACCGTCATCTGCATGATGGCAAACACGATGCTGAAATCCCGAAATTATTAATTAGGTAATGGCTCTGTTATGTCCCGATAGGAATAATGAATGGTAACTTTTGGGATCCATTTATGGACCAATACTAAACATATATTTCTATTGTATAATCTATTAATAACTAAACTATGCATATTCATATTTCTCTTATTATAAGCTTTATTTTGACCTATAAACTATTATTATACGTTTTACCATTCTTCAGTTATACCCAGTATAATAATTACTACCTCCCTCATTCACAGCCACATCTAGTCAATTCTTGTACAAATGTTGTTTCATATTTTATTGGTACGTTTTGGCCTGTTTGATTGATATATAAACTTAGCATGCTTGAAATATAACGATTCATACCTCAGAGGCTCGGATTGGTGTTCTGGACTTAACTGACTGGGCTAGGCGGAAAGGAGGACCAATTAGAACTCTAGGCTGCTCATGTGGGTTTACGCGCCATTGGCCTGGTCGATAAGTCACTGCTCTCTAATCGGCGGTCACAAGTTATAACAATTGGCGACGGGGATGGGACTTCTAAAGTTTTACCAAACCCATAGTTATCGAAGGTCTTGGACCGGATGTATCCATTCAAAGTCGAACTGTTATTCTTTCAATGACTAGATTACCTCAGTTTTTCATCATTTCATTTTGTCTATGCGACTACTAACTCATTTTATTGGGTCTGATTTGAGCCTTGCTCATCTCAACCATATGAATAAGTCTCTTTTGAAATTGTTGTTATATTTTCTCATCAGCCTTTTTCTATATCCATATTCTCTATAGAATTTTGACATTTATCATCAACCACATGAATATCGCCTATAAGCATTTTTTCATACTTATCGTTCTTTGTATAAAATGTTAGTGATGAGTACTTCTCTAATAAAGAGCATGTGAACCAATTTGTTGCTAAATAATTAGCACTATTATTTTGAGAGGATAAGCAAATGAATATGATCTAATGAGTAAATAAATTCCAATTCTTCTGTTTTGGTCGTTGTTCTTCCTTCATTTAAGTTTAAAGGCCCAAACTTTATATGAAAACAAACTTAGTTGAACAATACTGTTGATGAAAACTTAACTGTGCTTCGATAAATTGACGTGGCGAAGTCAAATCGAGACACCGAATTGCTTCATGTCATCGCGCAGCTCATGCTTATTCAAGTGGATGCCTTTATATTTAATTTCATTTTAAGCAGGAATTCTCCAGGTATATTTTTGTTTAATTTTTTTAAGGACAATAAATTTAAATTCACTTGACACCTAGTATTGACACGAAGAATGATAATTAGAAATGCGGTGGTAAATTATCTGCTTGAATGCATACTAGAATTCATAAAGAGGTAAATTATTCACTAAACCATCTAGACGCTCCAGAAAACTTTCGCTTCTTATTTGATATCTGTATGCGTAACTCCCGAATAGCAGTACCCCACTGTTGTAGATAGTTTCCTCAACAAGTCTCTACATACATATCGATTTAAATTCTTATAGTTCGTTGGTTGTATATATATGTTAGTTCACAGCTTTCTAAATAATTAGACGGTCAGTAGATTACATTAGTTTATAACCCCTGCGTCAAAAACCTACTGTTTCATACGAAGGGAAAATTTCAATAAGCTGCAACAATGAACTATGACATGAGAATCACTTCTAGTCTACCCAGGATTATATATATATTGCAAGAGGCAACTCGAAGAATAATTGAATCGTTGTGTTAAAAATAAGGTCATAAATTTACTAACTTCACATTGAATACGGTATAAAGAGTTTATTGAAAGAGATGAAACACAAAGCCAAAAATTCCTCGCGTACGATACAATCCAATGCATACAAAAATAATTAGTAAATATGTCTCGGCTGAGTGTTAAAAATTAGGGTGTTGTTTGCTTAATTTTTTAATGGTTGTTCTTATTCCCATTTGTTTTTTACTAAACGTTTTCGTTCTGTTATTTTATTCATCATCACCGCGCTTTATAGCCAACAGAACACATACTGCAAATACCAGACAAACCATTTGAACCAATGCGAACAGAAAAACGCTAATTATGATAGCATTGAGGTGCATTTTGCTTAGATCGCTGACCTTTTTAACGCACCCCTAAAACGAAGAAGAATAATGAAATAAGAAAATAATAGTTATTCCACAGGATAAACCCTATTTCATTTGTTGTGAGACTGACTACAGAGAGAGTAAAAAGAATACTTGTTTCATTATGGTCTTCTGTTTGGAAGCCCCTATTAATATTCACCCTTTGTTAAATATTTTAGATAACACGCACGTTCGATATCTCACTGTGACTATTAGTTTATGTCTCCTCTCGTATTAATAGTGATATCATATCCAGAAAGTGGAATTTTTAGAATGAGTTGGAAAATTATACGGCTTATTGATGCTAACTTTCCTGAGTTCGTAAGCTGTTAGTGACAGTATACCAAAATCAACAACTTCATAGCTTTTACTAAAACATATTTTGTAGTAGTTGATACTGTACAACAGTTTATGTTTTATAAGAGTCGCCAACATATATAAAAGAAGCCCTGTAATTTTCCATAGCAGTGATAATTTTTACCAGTTATTATTGTGTAGAAGAGTTATAACGAAAAATTATTAAGTTTGTAGTATATCTTAGAAAGGAACTGTTACGTTTTAGACCACAAATTGTAAGATAAGCTACTAAAATATAGAAGCGAATGAATTCAATGATCATTTTATTCTATTATTTAAAAATATATTCCCTCGGTTGGGATTTGGATTAACCCTTATTACCACCCAATAGGTTGCCAAAAACTCATTATGAAGTTTTCACAAACTTCCTACTTGTTGGGTAGCAGACAGAATGGATCTGAAAACAGTCATCTGTGTTCGAAAAAAACTTTCCTGAGAACTGAGCGCTTGATGAAATCCAATGATAACGGGACTTCCTAGGTTCCATCGAACACTAAGAATGTTATACTCACTAGAAATGTTCTACACCCTGGACTTCTGTTTAAGCTTGAACGTTTAGGCACCATCAGAAATCTATTTCTTGTCTATCAAAGACGTACGATATGAACCAGTTATAAAGTCTTTTACTGGAAAATATAAACGTCAGATTACTATTTAAAACATTACCAAGGCTCCCTTCACTCATGTTTAGGATTGTCGAGTTTCCTAGTGCGATTATAAACTGCCATACTGCATCAAGCAGATGATAGTCAAACACACCGGTAAGTAGAGATTTGTTCTGATGTTTAAGCTGTATGAGATTTCAACACACTACTTAACTGTTCAGAGACACGGCAAAATCTTAACAGTCTAGTTTGATGCATATTCGTACAGATGACAATAGTTACAAATCCCCACTAGTTCTTTCCAATCATAGCAATTCATTAGTCATAGCAGACTATGACTTCAAAACCACTACCCACCATAATTTAACTTTATATAGAGATTTCAAAGCATTATGGGCGATGATAAAATTCAGAAACAATGAGGAAAGCATCCATATCACGCTTTGAAGAGTGGTATACAGATCCAAATAAGAAAACTACATGAAGTTTGAACGCTTACCTTCGAAAAACACGTTGAGGTTTTATACAAAACCGGTCCAAAAGACCGGTTTACGTACAATTACCGAAGTTCCAAGTTAGTCAGTGAAAAGCATAAAATCCTCACATTCATCTATCATACATAAGAAGGTGACTTAATTGTGACTTATGATTGGAAATTATTTAACGACCCATTACCTTCTTTTTTCCCTATTAACCAATCCTACAAACGTCATATAATAGGGTTATTTCGAAAGCCAGATAAATACAAGGTTCTCCATAGAGATAACAATTCCAGGAACATGGTATAAGAATATTCGGTTCCTCCAGCTTCGACTGACTTGGGTAGAATTGACACTGCAGGCATGTGGATTAGTTCTAGGATGGGGTAGATGTGTTCTGTACTCGTTGCCTTCAACAAAAAATACTGAAAGTTTTGGCTTGAAGTGGTTTTCCTCATGTGAGTTATTGGGCTAACCGACTGTTTGGTCTTGGTCACTTAATACTCAGTCATATTTTTTTACTAACGTGAATGAACATCTCCCTGCAGAGACCTGGCAAAAATTTTTTTAACTAATATGGCTTATGATATATCTTGAACTTTTCTCCGGTATATTATCAAATTCGTACATGATTCAGTCTTATAATTACCGTAATTTTTTGACATGAACACTCAGTGTTTGCTTGTTCTTATTCTGCTATAACTTTTATTCCTCAGCCTTGTTAAGTACTTAAAAATGAACCACAAATATCATAAACCAATCAAAAACATGAGGGCTTTATATAAATCTACCTCTGTAAACATTATGCCATCTTTGAAACAGGATTTTGGTTGTTTAATGCCATAATCTGCTGGAGAATCCGCACCACAGCATTGTAACTAAATAAAAATTTATGGTGGGAACCGCATCTCACTTTTCGTTGAACTTCATCGAGAACTTTTCCAACACGTTCGTCGTGATAGTACTCTTTTACGAATTCGCTTAACGCATCAGTGACGTGTTTTTTGACCTATAAAAACAGTGTTTGCCAGTTAACTCTTACCTTGGGCTTTTCCACTATAGCAAATATTCCTGCTGCTATTTCGGCAACTATCAAAATTGATAAAAGAATGCAGTACTACAAGGACATAATAAGTTTCCATAGTTTTCGTTACCGTCGTTAATAAACAAACATTCTTCGTGCATGCGCCAAACATCCCCAAAGCCCCCAAAACAAATAAGAAGCATCCGAGGACAATGATAAAGATAATGAGCGATTGTAATGGAGGTTCAATGTCTTTCCAGTGATTTACAACAGAATGGAGCCCAAGTGCACCAATCACAATCAGCCCGAGACCACATATCTACTTATCTTACCAAAACATAGGATATAACTTACGAATGCTCCACAATTGAAAATAACTAGCAAACATTGCAAACACTTGTACCCACAACCAAGAGCCATGTCCTCAACAGACGCGTGATAACTTACCACACTCTTAAATAATAGTTATAAGAGATAAGGTCATTTGTATACGGTAAAACAAAGCGCATGTTAGTTAACAGACAACTGAATACCAACGCGCGCTATCTAAAAAGACAGTGGTATTGTTTCTCGTTGAGTTAATTAACTGTTTTAATCGTCAGTCACGCATCAAAACTACTGTTTACACTTTAATTGCATCTACTCCAGTTAAAGTGATATTGTATTGAGTGTTTCGATTTTGCTTTTCTGTATTTATTGCATCGAAGCATACTTGGTCGACTTTTGCTTGATTTATTTGATTAAGGTTTGACAATTCTTTTACATATCCTGTTTTTGTCACCGTTCTAGTTGATTTTCAAGATGGCCAGCTCTGCTCATAAATGTGGACAACCATATTGCTTATTCCCCGTGGAGGAAGGGATGCAATGTGATGAGTGTAATAAGTGGTTCCATAAGATGTGCACCCGCTTAAGCCCCACTGCATATAAAAGGCGCTCAAAGCCCAACTCTCATTGGCTTTGTAGTTTTTGTTGCTCGAGCAAAACATTACTCATCCAGGAAGCAATTAGCCTCCTGATGTTGGCTAATAAGAAGGTTGATGTGGGCCGTACTGGTAACATTGGTACTGATGGCGAAGATTGCGTTAGTGTCGTAAGTGCTGTCACGGCGCAAGCTAGACATCTGCCTGTGCAACCCGCAGTTAAACGTTCTTCCCCGAAACGATCAGTGAGTGACCTCTCATTAGACGTTGGTGGCCATATTGCTACAGCTGCGACAAGTGATCCAGATAAGACAATTACTGTTCCGAGTTGTTGTAATGTAGATGTGTCGACTGATGGAAAATGGCTTACGCGAAAACGCAAAAGAGTAGGGAAGACAGCTAAAACTAATGACTGTTTACTTGATAAGTCCTTGGTGGACTCTCAGACCAATCTGTCAAAGCTCCAAATTAAAGCTTCGTCTAACATTGTTGTGAGTCACTCGTTCGACTCCCAGGACTCTGTTACAATAAAAACCAATCGTAAGATACCAGTAATTAAAATACAGGATCTAACGTCATGATTGAAAGCTGTGAACACAGTTTCAAGAGAATCTAAACCCCTTCCTAGTTTAATTATTTGGAATCTAGAGGGGTCGAAAGATAACGACCCTGCTAAGAGAAGTGCACATGATCTGCAGTTGGTGGAATCTCTGGTAAGAAATGTACTACCTGAAGAGGTTCCAGGGGTACATATCACGAATGTAATACGACTCGGTAAATGGGTTGGAGACGAGACCCAACCAAGAAGAATTCTGAAGCTGGTTCTCGGGAGTTTTGAAGAAAGAGACATATTATTGAAAAGCGGACAAAAAAACTCGTACCTCAAACATCCGTATTCGACCAGATTGGCCGCTTGAGGATCGAATCAAGTGGAAGAATGCTCTTACGGAGTTGAGGACTCGCAAATTAAATGGCGAAAATAACCTTACCATTAAGGGTTTTCGGGTAGTCGGGTCTTGGAAGCCAATGCTTCCGAAGCCTGTATGGGTAGAACGATTGATTGCCAAAACACCTTAAGTGTGTGCTACACGAACGCTCGTAGTCTTAGAAATAAAACGTCCGAGCTAAGTCTGATGGTGGAAGAATTATGTCCCGATATAGTCGTTGTTACAGAAACTTGGTTCACCGTAGATATAGGCTGTTCTCCTTTCATTGTGCTGGGTTCGTTAACCTTGAGGATACTACTGATTCAACTTATTCGGTACGGAACGAAGGCTCAGGATTCAGAGACTCAATAGACTATTCTGGTCCGTTGTCTTCGACTCAGCCAACTCGATCAAGAAGTCTTGGTAAGGCGTAGAATGTGTATTCTATAAGCAACAGCAGATACCAAGTCAGGCAGGCAGATCAGATCAAGCATACAAGTCAAGCGTATTTATACAAATATATATCGATTTTGTCATAGGAAATTTTTAAACAATAATCAATGAGTCATCAGTTGTCTGCTATTTAATCAACTGACTGCCATTCAAATATTTAAATATTTAATCGATAAGTTAATCGATATGATAAAATTACAAATATGAATTTTGGGGATATACCGTCCCAACACTCCTCCCTTTTTTAATAGCGTAATTTTCTGGAGTCGACTCGCA